>VCJN01000651.1:0-41890 GCA_006384855.1 Tetraselmis striata
CGCTCCGCACCCTGCCCACACCTTCATCCCTATTTCATCATACTCTCGCAGCGGCCGCTCCGCCCCTCGCCCCACACCTTCATCCGTAATTCATTAGACCTGCGCAGCGGCCGCTCCGCCCTCGCCCCACACCTTCATCCTATTTCATCAAACTTGCGCAGCGGCCGCTCCGCCCCTCGCCCCACACCTTCATCCATAATTTATTAGATCCGCGCAGCGGTCGCTCCGCCCCTCGCCCCCACCTTCATCCATATTTCATCAAAATCGCGCAGCGGCCACTCCGCCCTCGCCCCACATCCCCTCGCCCCTCGCCCTCATCCGTAATTCTTTAGACCCGCGCAGCGATCGCTCCGCCCCTCGCCCCCCCCCACCTTCATCCCTAATTCATCGGACCCGCGCCGCGGCCGCTCCGCCCTCGCCCCACACCTTCATCCATAATTTATATGATCCGCGCAGCGCCGCTCCGCACCCTGCCCCACACCTTCATCCCTATTTCATCATACTCTCGCAGCGGCCGCTCCGCCCTCGCCCCACACCTTCATCCGTAATTCATTAGACCTGCGCAGCGGCCGCTCCGCCCCTCGCCCACACCTTCATCCCTATTTCATAAACTTGCGCAGCGGCCGCTCCGCCCCTCGCCCCACACCTTTATCCATAATTTATTAGATCCGCGCAGCGGTCGCTCCGCCCCTCGCCCCCACCTTCATCCCTATTTCATCATATTCGCACAGCGGCCGCTCCGCCCCTCGCCCCACACCTTCATCCATTATTCATCTGAGCTGCGCAGCGATCGCTCCGCCCGCGCCCACACCTTCATGCATTAATCATCAGAGCTGCGCAGCGGTCGCTCCGCCCCTCGCCCCCCCACCTTCATCCTATTTCATCAAACTCGCGCAGCGGCCACTCCGCCCTCGCCCCACATCCCCTCGCCCCTCGCCCTCATCCGTAATTTTTAGACCCGCGCAACGATCGCTCCGCCCCAGGCCCCCCCCACCTTCATCCCTAATTCATCGGACCCGCGCCGCGGCCGCTCCGCCCCTCGCCCCATAACCTTCAACCCGTAATTCATTAGACCCGCGCAGCGGCCGCTCCGCACCCCCCACACTTCATCCTATTTCATCATACTCTCGCAGCGGCCGCTCGCCCTCGCCCACACCTTCATTTGTCATTCATTAGACCGCGCAGCGGCCGCTCCGCCCCTGCCCACACCTTCATCCCTTTCATTAGACCTGCTCAGCGTCGCTCCGCCCTCGCCCCACACCTTCATCCCTATTTCATTAAACTTGCGCAGCGGCCGCTCCGCCCCTCGCCCACACCTTCATCCATAATTTATTAGATCCGCGCAGCGGTCGCTCCGCCCTCCCCCCACCTTCATCCCTATTTCATCATATTCGCACAGCGGCCGCTCCGCCCCTCGCCCCAACCTTCATCCATTATTCATCTGAGCTGCAGCGATCGCTCCGCCCGCGCACCACCTTCATCCCTTTCATACCCTCGCAGCGGCCGCTCCGTTCCGCCCCTCGGCCCACACCTTCATCCGTATTTCATTCGACCCGCGCAGCATCCGCTCCTCCCCTCGCCCACACCTTATCCATTAATCATAAGACCTGCGCAGCGGCCGCTCCGCCCTCGCCCCACACCTTCATCCGTAATTCATTAGACCGCGCAGCGGTCGCTCCGCCCCTCGCTCCACACCTTCATCCCTATGTCATCAAACTCGCGCAGCGGCCGCTCTGCCCCTCGCCCCACACCTTCATCGTTATTCATTAGACCTGCGCAGCGGTCGCTCGCCCCTCGCTTCCCCCATCTTCATCCCTAATTCATCGGACCGCGCAACGTCGCTCCGCCCTCGCTCCCCCCCTTCATCCATTTTATTAGACCGCGAGCGGCCGCTCCGCCCTCGCCCCACCTTCATATCCCTAATTAATCAGACCCGCGCAACGGTCGCTCCGCCCCTCGCCCCGCCACCTTCATCCTATTTCATCATCGCGCAGCGGCCGCTCCGCCCTCGCTCCACATCTTCATCATTTTCATCAAACCTGCGCAGCGATCGCTCCGCGCGCCCCACTTCATCCATTTTTCATCATACCCGCGCAGCGGCCGCTCCGCCCTGTCCCACACGTTATCCGTATTCATTAGACCTGCGCGCGGCCGCTTCGCACCTCGCCCACCTTCTTCATTAATAAATAGACTGCGAAGCGGCCGCTCCGCCCTCGCCCCACACCTTCATGCATTATCATCAGAGCTGCGCAGCGGTCGCTCCGCCCTCGCCCCCCCACCTTCATCCCTATTTCATCAAACTCGCGCAGCGGCCATCCGCCCTCGCCACATCCCCTCGCCCTCGCCTCATCCGTAATTCTTAGACCGCGCAACGATCGCTCCGCCCCAGCCCCCCCACCTTCATCCCTAATTCATCGGACCGCGCCGCGGCCGCTCCGCCCTCGCCCCATACCTTCAACCGTAATTCATTAGACCCGCGCAGCGGCCGCTCCGCACCCGCCCACACCTTCATCCCTATTCATCATACTCTCGCAGCGGCCGCTCCGCCCCTCGCCCACACATTCATTTGTCATTCATTAGACCCGCGCAGCGGCCGCTCCGCCCCCTGCCCCACACCTTATCCTATTCATTAACCTGCTCAGCGGTCGCTCCGCCCCGCCCCACCTTCATCCCTATTTCATTAAAACTGCGCGCGCCGCTCCGCCCCTCGCCCCACACCTTCATCCTATTTATTAGATCCGCGCAGCGGTCGCTCCGCCCCTCGCCCCACCTTCATCCCTATTTCATTATTCGCAGCAAGCCGCCGCCCCTCGCCCACACCTTCATCCATTATTCATCTGAGCTGCACAGCGATCGCTCCGCCCCGCGCACCACACCTTCATCCCTTTCATACCCTCGCAGCGGCCGCTCCGTTCCGCCCCTCGGCCCACACCTTCATCCGTATTTCATTCGACCCGCGCAGCATCCGCTCCGCCCCTCGCCCCGCACCTTTATCCATTAATCATAAGACCTGCGCAGCGGCCGCTCCGCCCCTCGCCCCACACCTTCATCCGTAATTCATTAGACCCGCGCAGCGGTCGCTCCGCCCCTCGCTCACACCTCATCCATTAATAAATAGACCTGCGAAGCGGCCGCTCCGCCCCTCGCCCCACACCTTCATGCATTAATCATTAGAGCTGCGCGCGTCGCTCGCTCCCCTCGCCCCCCCCCACCTTCATCCCTAATTCATCGGACCCGCGCCGCGGCCGCTCCGCCCCTCGCCCCACACCATTCATCCGTAATCATCATACTCTCGCAGCGGCCGCTCCGCACCCTGCCCCACACCCTTCATCCCTATTTCATCATACTCTCGCAGCGGCCGCTCCGCCCCTCGCCCCACACCTTCATCCGTAATTCATTAGACCTGCGCAGCGCGCGGCCGCTCCGCCCCTCGCCCCACACCTTCATCCCTATTTCATCAAACTTGCGCAGCGGCCGCCGCTCCGCCCCTCGCCCCACACCTTCATCCATAATTTATTAGATCCGCGCAGCGGTCGCTCCGCCCCTCGCCCCCCACCTTCATCCCTATTTCATCAATTCGCACAGCGGCCGCTCCGCCCCTCGCCCCACACCTTCATCCATTATTCATCTGAGCTGCGCAGCGATCGCTCCGCCCCGCACACCACACCTTCATCCCTTTCATACCCTCGCAGCGGCCGCTCCGTTCCGCCCCTCGGCCCACACCTTCATCCGTATTTCATTCGACCCCGCGCAGCATCCGCTCCGCCCCTCGCCCCACACCTTTATCCATTAATCATAAGACCTGCGCAGCGGCCGCTCCGCCCCTCGCCCCACACCTTCATCCGTAATTCATTAGACCCGCGCAGCGGTCGCTCCGCCCCTCGCTCCACACCTTCATCCCTATGTCATCAAACTCGCGCAGCGGCCGCTCTGCCCCTCGCCCCACACCTTCATCCGTTATTCATTAGACCTGCGCAGCGGTCGCTCCGCCCCTCGCTTCCCCCATTCTTCATCCCTAATTCATCGGACCCGCGCAACGGTCGCTCCGCCCCTCGCTCCCCCCTTCATCCATATTTTATTAGACCCGCGAGCGGCCGCTCCGCCCCTCGCCCCACGCCATCATCCATTAATCATCAGAGCTGCGCAGCGGTCGCTCCGCCCCCGCCCCACACCTTCATCCCTATTTCATCATAACCCTCGCAGCGGCCGCTCCTCCCCTCGCCCCACACGTTTATTCCGTAATTCATTAGAACCCGCGCCGCGGTCGCTCCGCCCCTCGCCCCCCCCCCCCCCCCCCCCCCACCTTCATCCCTAATTCAGCGGACCCGCGCCGTGGCCGCTCCGCCTCGCCCCCCGCACCTTCATATCCCTAATTAATCAGACCCGCGCAATCGGTCGCTCCGCCCCTCGCCCCCGCCACCTTCATCCCTAATTAATCAGACCCGCGCAAAACGGCCGCTCCGCCCCTCGCTTCCACATCTTCATATCCATTTTTCATCAACCTGCGCAGCGATCGCTCCGCCCCGCGCCCCACAACCTTTCATCCCTTTTTCATCATACCCGCGCAGCGGCCCGCTCCGCCCTCGTCCCACACTTTTATCCCGTAATTCATTAGACCTGCGCAGCGGCCGCTTCGCACCTCGCCCCACACCTTCATCCATTAAATAAATAGACCTGCGAAGCGGCCGCTCCGGCCCCTCGCCCCACACCTTCATGCATTAATCATCAGAGCTGCGCAGCGGTCGCTCCGCCCCTCGCCCCCCCACCTTCATCCCTATTTCATCAACTCGCGCAGCGGCCACTCCGCCCCTCGCCCCACATCCCCGTCGCCCCTCGCCCTCATGCCGTAATTCTTTAGACCCGCGCAACGATCGCTTCCGCCCCAGGCCCCCCCCCCACCTTCATCCCTAATTCATCGGACCCGCGCCGCGGCCGCTCCGCCCCCTCGCCCCATACCTTCAAACCGTAATTCATTAGACCCCGCGCAGCGGCCGCTCCGCAACCCTGCCCCACACCTTCATCCCTAATTTCATCATACTCTCGCAGCGGCCCGCTCCGACCCCTCGCCCCACACATTCATGATTGTCATTCATTAGACCCGCGCAGCGGCCGCTCCGCCCCCTGCCCCACACCTTCAGCCCTATTTCATTAGACCCGCTCAGCGGTCGCTCCGCCCCTCGCCCCACACCTTCATCCCTATTTTCATTAAACTTGCGCAGCGGCCGCTCCGCCCCTCGCCCCACACCTTCATCCATAATTATTAGATCCGCGCAGCGTCGCTCCGCCCCTCGCCCCCCACCTTCATCCCCTATTTCATCATATTCGCTACAGCGGCCGCTCCGCCCCTCGCCCCACACCTTCATCCATTATTCATCTGAGCTGCACAGCGATCGCTCCGCCCCGCCGCACCACACCTTCATCCCTTTCATACCCTCGCAGCGGCCGCTCCGTTCCGCCCCTCGGCCCACACCTTCATCCGTATTTCATTCGACCCGCGCAGCATCCGCTCCGCCCCTCGCCCCGCACCTTTATCCATTAATCATAAGACCTGCGCAGCGGCCGCTCCGCCCCTCGCCCCACACCTTCATCCGTAATTCATTAGACCCGCGCAGCGGTCGCTCCGCCCCTCGCTCCACAACCTTCATCCATTAATAAATAGACCTGCGAAGCGGCCGCTCCGCCCCTCGCCCCACACCTTCATGCATTAATCATTAGAGCTGCGCAGCGGTCGCTCCGCCCCTCGCCCCCCCCCACCTTCATCCCTAATTCATCGGACCCGCGCCGCGGCCGCTCCGCCCCTCGCCCCACACCTTCATCCGTAATTCATCATACTCTCGCAGCGGGCCGCTCCGCACCCTGCCCCACACCCTTCATCCCTATTTCATCATACTCTCGCAGCGGCCGCTCCGCCCCTCGCCCCACACCTTCATCCGTAATTCATTAGACCTGCGCAGCGGCCGCTCCGCCCCTCGCCCCACAACCTTCATCCCTATTTCATCAAACTTGCGCAGCGGCCCGCTCCGCCCCTCGCCCCACACCTTCATCCATAATTTATTAGATCCGCGCAGCGGTCGCTCCGCCCCTCGCCCCCCACCTTCATCCCTAATTCATCATATTCGCACAGCGGCCGCTCCGCCCGTCGCCCCACACCTTCATCCATTATTCATCTGAGCTGCGCAGCGATCGCTCCGCCCCGCACACCACACCTTCATCCCTTTCATACCCTCGCAGCGGCCGCTCCGTTCCGCCCCTCGGCCCACACCTTCATCCGTATTTCATTCGACCCGCGCAGCATCCGCTCCGCCCCTCGCCCCACACCTTTATCCATTAATCATAAGACCTGCGCAGCGGCCGCTCCGCCCCTCGCCCCACACCTTCATCCGTAATTCATTAGACCCGCGCAGCGGTCGCTCCGCCCCTCGCTCCACACCTTCATCCTATGTCATCAAACTCGCGCAGCGGCCGCTCTGCCCCTCGCCCCACACCTTCATCCGTTATTCATTAGACCTGCGCAGCGGTCGCTCCGCCCCTCGCTTCCCCCATCTTCATCCCTAATTCATCGGACCCGCGCAACGGTCGCATCCGCCCCTCGCTCCCGCCCCTTCATCCATATTTTATTAGACCCGCGAGCGGCCGCTCCGCCCCTCGCCCCACGCCATCATCCATTATCATCAGAGCTGCGCCGCGGGTCGCTCCGCCCCCCGCCCCACACCTTCATCCTATTTCATCATACCCTCGCAGCGGCCGCTCCTTCCCCTCGCCCCACACCTTCATCCGTAATTCATTAGACCCGCGGCCGCGGTCGCTCCGCCCCTCGCCCCCCCCCCCCCCCCCCCCCCCCCCCCCAACCTTCATCCCTAATTCAATCGGACCCGCGCCGTGGCCGCTCCGCCTCTCGCCCCGCACCTTCATATCCCTAATTAATCAGACCCCCACCGCGCAGACGTCGCTCCCGCCCCTCGCCCCCGCCACCTTCATCCCTAAGTAATCAGACCCCACGCAACGGCCGCTCCCGCCCCTCGCTCCACATCTTCATCCATTTTTCATCAAACCTGCGCAGCGATCGCTCCGCCCCGCGCCCCACACCTTCATCCCTTTTTCATCATACCCGCGCAGCGGCCGCTCCGCCCCTCGTCCCACACGTTTTATCCGTAATTCATTAGACCTGCGCAGCGGCCGCTTCGCACCTCGCCCCCACAACCTTCATCCATTAATAAATAGACCTGCGAAGCGGCCGCTCCGCCCCTCGCCCCACACCTTCATGCATTAATCATCAGAGCTGCGCAGCGGTCGCTCCGCCCCTCGCCCCCCCACCTTCATCCCTATTTCATCAAAACCTCGCCGCAGCGGCCACTCCGCCCCTCGCCCCACATCCCCTCGCCCCTCGCCCTCATCCGTAATTCTTTAGACCCGCGCAACGATCGCTCCGCCCCAGGCCCCCCCCCACCTTCATCCCTAATTCATCGGACCCGCGCCGCGGCCGCTCCGCCCCTCGCCCCCACACCTTCATCCGTTATTCATTAGACCTGCGCAGCGGTCGCTCCGCCCCTCGCTTCCCCCATCTTCATCCCTAATTCATCGGACCCGCGCAACGGTCGCTCCGCCCCTCGCTCCCCCCCTTCATCCATATTTATTTAGACCCGCGAGCGGCCGCTCCGCCCCTCGCCCCACGCCATCACCATTAATCATCAGAGCTGCGCAGACGGTCGCTCCGCCCCCGCCCCACACCTTCATCCCTATTTCATCATACCCTCGCAGCGGCCGCTCCTCCCCTCGCCCCACACCTTCATCCGTAATTCATTAGACCCCGCGGCCGCGTCCGCTTCCGCCCCTCGCCCCCCCCCCCCCCCCCCCCCCACCTTCATCCCTAATTCATCGGACCCGCGCCGTGGCCGCTCCGGCCTCTCGCCCCGCACCTTCATATCCCTAATTAATCAGACCCGCGCAACGGTCGCTCCGCCCCCTCGCCCCCGCCACCTTCATCCCTAATTAATCAGACCCGCGCAAACGGCCGCTCCGCCCCTCGCTCCACATCTTCATCCATTTTTCATCAAACCTGCGCAGCGATCGCTCCGCCCCGCGCCCCACACCTTCATCCATTTTTCATCATACCCGCGCAGCGGCCCGCTCCGCCCCTCGTCCCACACGTTTATCCGTAATTCATTAGACCTGCGCAGCGGCCGCTTCGCACCTCGCCCCACACCTTCATCCATTAATAAATAGACCTGCGAAGCGGCCGCTCCGCCCCTCGCCCCACACCTTCATCCATTAATCATCAGAGCTGCGCAGCGGTCGCTCCGCCCTCGCCCCCCCACCTTCATCCCTATTTCATCAAACTCGCGCAGCGGCCACTCCGCCCCTCGCCCCACATCCCCTCGCCCCCTCGCCCTCATCCGTAATTCTTTAGACCCGCGCAACGATCGCTCCGCCCCAGGCCCCCCCCCACCTTCATCCCTAATTCATCGGACCCGCGCCGCGGCCGCTCCGCCCCTCGCCCCATACCTTCAACCGTAATTCATTAGACCCGCGCAGCGGCCGCTCCGCACCCCGCCCCACACCTTCATCCCTATTTCATCATACTCTCGCAGCGGCCGCTCCGCCCCTCGCCCCACACATTCATTTGTCATTCATTAGACCCGCGCAGCGGCCGCTCCGCCCCCTGCCCCACACCTTCATCCCTATTTCATTAGACCTGCTCAGCGGTCGCTCCGCCCCTCGCCCCACACCTTCATCCCTATTTCATTAAACTTGCGCAGCGGCCGCTCCGCCCCTCGCCCCACACCTTCATCCATAATTTATTAGATCCGCGCAGCGGTCGCTCCGCCCCTCGCCCCCCACCTTCATCCCTATTTCATCATATTCGCACAGCGGCCGCTCCGCCCCTCGCCCCACACCTTCATCCATTATTCATCTGAGCTGCACAGCGATCGCTCCGCCCCGCGCACCACACCTTCATCCTTTCATACCCTCGCAGCGGCCGCTCCGTTCCGCCCCTCGGCCCACACCTTCATCCGTATTTCATTCGACCCGCGCAGCATCCGCTCCGCCCCTCGCCCCGCACCTTTATCCATTAATCATAAGACCTGCGCAGCGGCCGCTCCGCCCTCGCCCCACACCTTCATCCGTAATTCATTAGACCCGCGCAGCGGTCGCTCCGCCCCTCGCTCCACACCTTCATCCATTAATAAATAGACCTGCGAAGCGGCCGCTCCGCCCCTCGCCCCACACCTTCATGCATTAATCATTAGAGCTGCGCAGCGGTCGCTCCGCCCCTCGCCCCCCCCACCTTCATCCCTAATTCATCGGACCCGCGCCGCGGCCGCTCCGCCCCTCGCCCCACACCTTCATCCGTAATTCATCATACTCTCGCAGCGGCCGCTCCGCACCCTGCCCCACACCTTCATCCCTATTTCATCATACTCTCGCAGCGGCCGCTCCGCCCCTCGCCCCACACCTTCATCCGTAATTCATTAGACCTGCGCAGCGGCCGCTCCGCCCCTCGCCCCACACCTTCATCCCTATTTCATCAAACTTGCGCAGCGGCCGCTCCGCCCCTCGCCCCACACCTTCATCCATAATTTATTAGATCCGCGCAGCGGTCGCTCCGCCCCTCGCCCCCCACCTTCATCCCTATTTCATCATATTCGCACAGCGGCCGCTCCGCCCCTCGCCCCACACCTTCATCCATTATTCATCTGAGCTGCGCAGCGATCGCTCCGCCCGCACACCACACCTTCATCCCTTTCATACCCTCGCAGCGGCCGCTCCGTTCCGCCCCTCGGCCCACACCTTCATCCGTATTTCATTCGACCCGCGCAGCATCCGCTCCGCCCCTCGCCCCACACCTTTATCCATTAATCATAAGACCTGCGCAGCGGCCGCTCCGCCCCTCGCCCCACACCTTCATCCGTAATTCATTAGACCCGCGCAGCGGTCGCTCCGCCCCTCGCTCCACACCTTCATCCCTATGTCATCAAACTCGCGCAGCGGCCGCTCTGCCCCTCGCCCCACACCTTCATCCGTTATTCATTAGACCTGCGCAGCGGTCGCTCCGCCCCTCGCTTCCCCATCTTCATCCCTAATTCATCGGACCCGCGCAAACGGTCGCTCCGCCCCTCGCTCCCCCCCTTCATCCATATTTTATTAGACCCGCGAGCGGCCGCTCCGCCCCTCGCCCCACGCCATCATCCATTAATCATCAGAGCTGCGCAGCGGTCGCTCCGCCCCCCGCCCCACACCTTCATCCCTATTTCATCATACCCTCGCAGCGGCCGCTCCTCCCCTCGCCCCACACGTTTATCCGTAATTCATTAGACCCGCGCCGCGGTCGCTCCGCCCCTCGCCCCCCCCCCCCCCCCCCCCCACCTTCATCCCTAATTCATCGGACCCGCGCCGTGGCCGCTCCGCCTCTCGCCCCGCACCTTCATATCCCTAATTAATCAGACCCGCGCAACGGTCGCTCCGCCCCTCGCCCCCGCCACCTTCATCCCTAATTAATCAGACCCGCGCAACGGCCGCTCCGCCCCTCGCTCCACATCTTCATCCATTTTTCATCAAACCTGCGCAGCGATCGCTCCGCCCCGCGCCCCACACCTTCATCCCTTTTTCATCATACCCGCGCAGCGGCCGCTCCGCCCCTCGTCCCACACGTTTATTCCGTAATTCATTAGACCTGCGCAGCGGCCGCTTCGCACCTCGCCCCACACCTTCATCCATTAATAAATAGACCTGCGAAGCGGCCGCTCCGCCCCTCGCCCCACACCTTCATGCATTAATCATCAGAGCTGCGCAGCGGTCGCTCCGCCCCTCGCCCCCCCCACCTTCATCCCTATTTCATCAAACTCGCGCAGCGGCCACTCCGCCCCTCGCCCCACATCCCCTCGCCCCTCGCCCTCATCCGTAATTCTTTAGACCCGCGCAACGATCGCTCCGCCCCAGGCCCCCCCCCACCTTCATCCCTAATTCATCGGACCCGCGCCGCGGCCGCTCCGCCCCTCGCCCCATACCTTCAACCGTAATTCATTAGACCCGCGCAGCGGCCGCTCCGCACCCTGCCCCACACCTTCATCCCTATTTCATCATACTCTCGCAGCGGCCGCTCCGCCCCTCGCCCCACACATTCATTTGTCATTCATTAGACCCGCGCAGCGGCCGCTCCGCCCCCCTGCCCCACACCTTCATCCCTATTTCATTAGACCCGCTCAGCGGTCGCTCCGCCCCTCGCCCCACACCTTCATCCCTATTTCATTAAACTTGCGCAGCGGCCGCTCCGCCCCTCGCCCCACACCTTCATCCATAATTTATTAGATCCGCGCAGCGGTCGCTCCGCCCCTCGCCCCCCACCTTCATCCCTATTTCATCATATTCGCACAGCGGCCGCTCCGCCCCTCGCCCCACACCTTCATCCATTATTCATCTGAGCTGCACAGCGATCGCTCCGCCCCGCGCACCACACCTTCATCCCTTTCATACCCTCGCAGCGGCCGCTCCGTTCCGCCCCTCGGCCCACACCTTCATCCGTATTTCATTCGACCCGCGCAGCATCCGCTCCGCCCCTCGCCCCGCACCTTTATCCATTAATCATAAGACCTGCGCAGCGGCCGCTCCGCCCCTCGCCCCACACCTTCATCCGTAATTCATTAGACCCGCGCAGCGGTCGCTCCGCCCCTCGCTCCACACCTTCATCCATTAATAAATAGACCTGCGAAGCGGCCGCTCCGCCCCTCGCCCCACACCTTCATGCATTAATCATTAGAGCTGCGCAGCGGTCGCTCCGCCCCTCGCCCCCCCCCACCTTCATCCCTAATTCATCGGACCCGCGCCGCGGCCGCTCCGCCCCTCGCCCCACACCTTCATCCGTAATTCATCATACTCTCGCAGCGGCCGCTCCGCACCCTGCCCCACACCTTCATCCCTATTTCATCATACTCTCGCAGCGGCCGCTCCGCCCCTCGCCCCACACCTTCATCCGTAATTCATTAGACCTGCGCAGCGGCCGCTCCGCCCCTCGCCCCACACCTTCATCCCTATTTCATCAAACTTGCGCAGCGGCCGCTCCGCCCCTCGCCCCACACCTTCATCCATAATTTATTAGATCCGCGCAGCGGTCGCTCCGCCCCTCGCCCCCCACCTTCATCCCTAATTCATCATATTCGCACAGCGGCCGCTCCGCCCGTCGCCCCACACCTTCATCCATTATTCATCTGAGCTGCGCAGCGATCGCTCCGCCCCGCACACCACACCTTCATCCCTTTCATACCCTCGCAGCGGCCGCTCCGTTCCGCCCCTCGGCCCACACCTTCATCCGTATTTCATTCGACCCGCGCAGCATCCGCTCCGCCCCTCGCCCCACACCTTTATCCATTAATCATAAGACCTGCGCAGCGGCCGCTCCGCCCCTCGCCCCACACCTTCATCCGTAATTCATTAGACCCGCGCAGCGGTCGCTCCGCCCCTCGCTCCACACCTTCATCCCTATGTCATCAAACTCGCGCAGCGGCCGCTCTGCCCCTCGCCCCACACCTTCATCCGTTATTCATTAGACCTGCGCAGCGGTCGCTCCGCCCCTCGCTTCCCCCATCTTCATCCCTAATTCATCGGACCCGCGCAACGGTCGCTCCGCCCCTCGCTCCCCCCTTCATCCATATTTTATTAGACCCGCGAGCGGCCGCTCCGCCCCTCGCCCCACGCCATCATCCATTAATCATCAGAGCTGCGCAGCGGTCGCTCCGCCCCCCGCCCCACACCTTCATCCCTATTTCATCATACCCTCGCAGCGGCCGCTCCTCCCCTCGCCCCACACCTTCATCCGTAATTCATTAGACCCGCGCCGCGGTCGCTCCGCCCCTCGCCCCCCCCCCCCCCCCCCCCCCCCCAACCTTCATCCCTAATTCATCGGACCCGCGCCGTGGCCGCTCCGCCTCTCGCCCCGCACCTTCATATCCCTAATTAATCAGACCCGCGCAACGGTCGCTCCGCCCCTCGCCCCCGCCACCTTCATCCCTAATTAATCAGACCCACGCAACGGCCGCTCCGCCCCTCGCTCCACATCTTCATCCATTTTTCATCAAACCTGCGCAGCGATCGCTCCGCCCCGCGCCCCACACCTTCATCCCTTTTTCATCATACCCGCGCAGCGGCCGCTCCGCCCCTCGTCCCACACGTTTATCCGTAATTCATTAGACCTGCGCAGCGGCCGCTTCGCACCTCGCCCCACACCTTCATCCATTAATAAATAGACCTGCGAAGCGGCCGCTCCGCCCCTCGCCCCACACCTTCATGCATTAATCATCAGAGCTGCGCAGCGGTCGCTCCGCCCCTCGCCCCCCCCACCTTCATCCCTATTTCATCAAACTCGCGCAGCGGCCACTCCGCCCCTCGCCCCACATCCCCTCGCCCCTCGCCCTCATCCGTAATTCTTTAGACCCGCGCAACGATCGCTCCGCCCCAGGCCCCCCCCCACCTTCATCCCTAATTCATCGGACCCGCGCCGCGGCCGCTCCGCCCCTCGCCCCACACCTTCATCCGTTATTCATTAGACCTGCGCAGCGGTCGCTCCGCCCCTCGCTTCCCCCATCTTCATCCCTAATTCATCGGACCCGCGCAACGGTCGCTCCGCCCCTCGCTCCCCCCCTTCATCCATATTTTATTAGACCCGCGAGCGGCCGCTCCGCCCCTCGCCCCACGCCATCATCCATTAATCATCAGAGCTGCGCAGCGGTCGCTCCGCCCCCCGCCCCACACCTTCATCCCTATTTCATCATACCCTCGCAGCGGCCGCTCCTCCCCTCGCCCCACACCTTCATCCGTAATTCATTAGACCCGCGCCGCGGTCGCTCCGCCCCTCGCCCCCCCCCCCCCCCCCCCCCCCCCACCTTCATCCCTAATTCATCGGACCCGCGCCGTGGCCGCTCCGCCTCTCGCCCCGCACCTTCATATCCCTAATTAATCAGACCCGCGCAACGGTCGCTCCGCCCCTCGCCCCCGCCACCTTCATCCCTAATTAATCAGACCCGCGCAACGGCCGCTCCGCCCCTCGCTCCACATCTTCATCCATTTTTCATCAAACCTGCGCAGCGATCGCTCCGCCCCGCGCCCCACACCTTCATCCCTTTTTCATCATACCCGCGCAGCGGCCGCTCCGCCCCTCGTCCCACACGTTTATCCGTAATTCATTAGACCTGCGCAGCGGCCGCTTCGCACCTCGCCCCACACCTTCATCCATTAATAAATAGACCTGCGAAGCGGCCGCTCCGCCCCTCGCCCCACACCTTCATGCATTAATCATCAGAGCTGCGCAGCGGTCGCTCCGCCCCTCGCCCCCCCCACCTTCATCCCTATTTCATCAAACTCGCGCAGCGGCCACTCCGCCCCTCGCCCCACATCCCCTCGCCCCTCGCCCTCATCCGTAATTCTTTAGACCCGCGCAACGATCGCTCCGCCCCAGGCCCCCCCCCACCTTCATCCCTAATTCATCGGACCCGCGCCGCGGCCGCTCCGCCCCTCGCCCCATACCTTCAACCGTAATTCATTAGACCCGCGCAGCGGCCGCTCCGCACCCTGCCCCACACCTTCATCCCTATTTCATCATACTCTCGCAGCGGCCGCTCCGCCCCTCGCCCCACACATTCATTTGTCATTCATTAGACCCGCGCAGCGGCCGCTCCGCCCCCTGCCCCACACCTTCATCCCTATTTCATTAGACCCGCTCAGCGGTCGCTCCGCCCCTCGCCCCACACCTTCATCCCTATTTCATTAAACTTGCGCAGCGGCCGCTCCGCCCCTCGCCCCACACCTTCATCCATAATTTATTAGATCCGCGCAGCGGTCGCTCCGCCCCTCGCCCCCCACCTTCATCCCTATTTCATCATATTCGCACAGCGGCCGCTCCGCCCCTCGCCCCACACCTTCATCCATTATTCATCTGAGCTGCACAGCGATCGCTCCGCCCCGCGCACCACACCTTCATCCCTTTCATACCCTCGCAGCGGCCGCTCCGTTCCGCCCCTCGGCCCACACCTTCATCCGTATTTCATTCGACCCGCGCAGCATCCGCTCCGCCCCTCGCCCCGCACCTTTATCCATTAATCATAAGACCTGCGCAGCGGCCGCTCCGCCCCTCGCCCCACACCTTCATCCGTAATTCATTAGACCCGCGCAGCGGTCGCTCCGCCCCTCGCTCCACACCTTCATCCATTAATAAATAGACCTGCGAAGCGGCCGCTCCGCCCCTCGCCCCACACCTTCATGCATTAATCATTAGAGCTGCGCAGCGGTCGCTCCGCCCCTCGCCCCCCCCCACCTTCATCCCTAATTCATCGGACCCGCGCCGCGGCCGCTCCGCCCCTCGCCCCACACCTTCATCCGTAATTCATCATACTCTCGCAGCGGCCGCTCCGCACCCTGCCCCACACCTTCATCCCTATTTCATCATACTCTCGCAGCGGCCGCTCCGCCCCTCGCCCCACACCTTCATCCGTAATTCATTAGACCTGCGCAGCGGCCGCTCCGCCCCTCGCCCCACACCTTCATCCCTATTTCATCAAACTTGCGCAGCGGCCGCTCCGCCCCTCGCCCCACACCTTCATCCATAATTTATTAGATCCGCGCAGCGGTCGCTCCGCCCCTCGCCCCCCACCTTCATCCCTAATTCATCATATTCGCACAGCGGCCGCTCCGCCCGTCGCCCCACACCTTCATCCATTATTCATCTGAGCTGCGCAGCGATCGCTCCGCCCCGCACACCACACCTTCATCCCTTTCATACCCTCGCAGCGGCCGCTCCGTTCCGCCCCTCGGCCCACACCTTCATCCGTATTTCATTCGACCCGCGCAGCATCCGCTCCGCCCCTCGCCCCACACCTTTATCCATTAATCATAAGACCTGCGCAGCGGCCGCTCCGCCCCTCGCCCCACACCTTCATCCGTAATTCATTAGACCCGCGCAGCGGTCGCTCCGCCCCTCGCTCCACACCTTCATCCCTATGTCATCAAACTCGCGCAGCGGCCGCTCTGCCCCTCGCCCCACACCTTCATCCGTTATTCATTAGACCTGCGCAGCGGTCGCTCCGCCCCTCGCTTCCCCCATCTTCATCCCTAATTCATCGGACCCGCGCAACGGTCGCTCCGCCCCTCGCTCCCCCCCTTCATCCATATTTTATTAGACCCGCGAGCGGCCGCTCCGCCCCTCGCCCCACGCCATCATCCATTAATCATCAGAGCTGCGCAGCGGTCGCTCCGCCCCCCGCCCCACACCTTCATCCCTATTTCATCATACCCTCGCAGCGGCCGCTCCTCCCCTCGCCCCACACCTTCATCCGTAATTCATTAGACCCGCGCCGCGGTCGCTCCGCCCCTCGCCCCCCCCCCCCCCCCCCCCCCCACCTTCATCCCTAATTCATCGGACCCGCGCCGTGGCCGCTCCGCCTCTCGCCCCGCACCTTCATATCCCTAATTAATCAGACCCGCGCAACGGTCGCTCCGCCCCTCGCCCCCGCCACCTTCATCCCTAATTAATCAGACCCGCGCAACGGCCGCTCCGCCCCTCGCTCCACATCTTCATCCATTTTTCATCAAACCTGCGCAGCGATCGCTCCGCCCCGCGCCCCACACCTTCATCCCTTTTTCATCATACCCGCGCAGCGGCCGCTCCGCCCCTCGTCCCACACGTTTATCCGTAATTCATTAGACCTGCGCAGCGGCCGCTTCGCACCTCGCCCCACACCTTCATCCATTAATAAATAGACCTGCGAAGCGGCCGCTCCGCCCCTCGCCCCACACCTTCATGCATTAATCATCAGAGCTGCGCAGCGGTCGCTCCGCCCCTCGCCCCCCCCACCTTCATCCCTATTTCATCAAACTCGCGCAGCGGCCACTCCGCCCCTCGCCCCACATCCCCTCGCCCCTCGCCCTCATCCGTAATTCTTTAGACCCGCGCAACGATCGCTCCGCCCCAGGCCCCCCCCCACCTTCATCCCTAATTCATCGGACCCGCGCCGCGGCCGCTCCGCCCCTCGCCCCATACCTTCAACCGTAATTCATTAGACCCGCGCAGCGGCCGCTCCGCACCCTGCCCCACACCTTCATCCCTATTTCATCATACTCTCGCAGCGGCCGCTCCGCCCCTCGCCCCACACATTCATTTGTCATTCATTAGACCCGCGCAGCGGCCGCTCCGCCCCCTGCCCCACACCTTCATCCCTATTTCATTAGACCCGCTCAGCGGTCGCTCCGCCCCTCGCCCCACACCTTCATCCCTATTTCATTAAACTTGCGCAGCGGCCGCTCCGCCCCTCGCCCCACACCTTCATCCATAATTTATTAGATCCGCGCAGCGGTCGCTCCGCCCCTCGCCCCCCACCTTCATCCCTATTTCATCATATTCGCACAGCGGCCGCTCCGCCCCTCGCCCCACACCTTCATCCATTATTCATCTGAGCTGCACAGCGATCGCTCCGCCCCGCGCACCACACCTTCATCCCTTTCATACCCTCGCAGCGGCCGCTCCGTTCCGCCCCTCGGCCCACACCTTCATCCGTATTTCATTCGACCCGCGCAGCATCCGCTCCGCCCCTCGCCCCGCACCTTTATCCATTAATCATAAGACCTGCGCAGCGGCCGCTCCGCCCCTCGCCCCACACCTTCATCCGTAATTCATTAGACCCGCGCAGCGGTCGCTCCGCCCCTCGCTCCACACCTTCATCCATTAATAAATAGACCTGCGAAGCGGCCGCTCCGCCCCTCGCCCCACACCTTCATGCATTAATCATTAGAGCTGCGCAGCGGTCGCTCCGCCCCTCGCCCCCCCCCACCTTCATCCCTAATTCATCGGACCCGCGCCGCGGCCGCTCCGCCCCTCGCCCCACACCTTCATCCGTAATTCATCATACTCTCGCAGCGGCCGCTCCGCACCCTGCCCCACACCTTCATCCCTATTTCATCATACTCTCGCAGCGGCCGCTCCGCCCCTCGCCCCACACCTTCATCCGTAATTCATTAGACCTGCGCAGCGGCCGCTCCGCCCCTCGCCCCACACCTTCATCCCTATTTCATCAAACTTGCGCAGCGGCCGCTCCGCCCCTCGCCCCACACCTTCATCCATAATTTATTAGATCCGCGCAGCGGTCGCTCCGCCCCTCGCCCCCCACCTTCATCCCTAATTCATCATATTCGCACAGCGGCCGCTCCGCCCGTCGCCCCACACCTTCATCCATTATTCATCTGAGCTGCGCAGCGATCGCTCCGCCCCGCACACCACACCTTCATCCCTTTCATACCCTCGCAGCGGCCGCTCCGTTCCGCCCCTCGGCCCACACCTTCATCCGTATTTCATTCGACCCGCGCAGCATCCGCTCCGCCCCTCGCCCCACACCTTTATCCATTAATCATAAGACCTGCGCAGCGGCCGCTCCGCCCCTCGCCCCACACCTTCATCCGTAATTCATTAGACCCGCGCAGCGGTCGCTCCGCCCCTCGCTCCACACCTTCATCCCTATGTCATCAAACTCGCGCAGCGGCCGCTCTGCCCCTCGCCCCACACCTTCATCCGTTATTCATTAGACCTGCGCAGCGGTCGCTCCGCCCCTCGCTTCCCCCATCTTCATCCCTAATTCATCGGACCCGCGCAACGGTCGCTCCGCCCCTCGCTCCCCCCCTTCATCCATATTTTATTAGACCCGCGAGCGGCCGCTCCGCCCCTCGCCCCACGCCATCATCCATTAATCATCAGAGCTGCGCAGCGGTCGCTCCGCCCCCCGCCCCACACCTTCATCCCTATTTCATCATACCCTCGCAGCGGCCGCTCCTCCCCTCGCCCCACACCTTCATCCTTAATTCATTAGACCCGCGCCGCGGTCGCTCCGCCCCTCGCCCCCCCCCCCCCCCCCCCCCAACCTTCATCCCTAATTCATCGGACCCGCGCCGTGGCCGCTCCGCCTCTCGCCCCGCACCTTCATATCCCTAATTAATCAGACCCGCGCAACGGTCGCTCCGCCCCTCGCCCCCGCCACCTTCATCCCTAATTAATCAGACCCACGCAACGGCCGCTCCGCCCCTCGCTCCACATCTTCATCCATTTTTCATCAAACCTGCGCAGCGATCGCTCCGCCCCGCGCCCCACACCTTCATCCCTTTTTCATCATACCCGCGCAGCGGCCGCTCCGCCCCTCGTCCCACACGTTTATCCGTAATTCATTAGACCTGCGCAGCGGCCGCTTCGCACCTCGCCCCACACCTTCATCCATTAATAAATAGACCTGCGAAGCGGCCGCTCCGCCCCTCGCCCCACACCTTCATGCATTAATCATCAGAGCTGCGCAGCGGTCGCTCCGCCCCTCGCCCCCCCCACCTTCATCCCTATTTCATCAAACTCGCGCAGCGGCCACTCCGCCCCTCGCCCCACATCCCCTCGCCCCTCGCCCTCATCCGTAATTCTTTAGACCCGCGCAACGATCGCTCCGCCCCAGGCCCCCCCCCACCTTCATCCCTAATTCATCGGACCCGCGCCGCGGCCGCTCCGCCCCTCGCCCCACACCTTCAACCGTAATTCATTAGACCCGCGCAGCGGCCGCTCCGCACCCTGCCCCACACCTTCATCCCTATTTCATCATACTCTCGCAGCGGCCGCTCCGCCCCTCGCCCCACACCTTCATCCGTAATTCATTAGACCTGCGCAGCGGCCGCTCCGCCCCTCGCCCCACACCTTCATCCCTATTTCATCAAACTTGCGCAGCGGCCGCTCCGCCCCTCGCCCCACACCTTTATCCATAATTTATTAGATCCGCGCAGCGGTCGCTCCGCCCCTCGCCCCCCACCTTCATCCCTATTTCATCATATTCGCACAGCGGCCGCTCCGCCCCTCGCCCCACACCTTCATCCCTATTTCATCTGAGCTGCGCAGCGATCGCTCCGCCCCGCGCACCCCACCTTCATCCCTTTCATACCCTCGCAGCGGCCGCTCCGTTCCGCCCCTCGGCCCACACCTTCATCCGTATTTCATTCGACCCGCGCAGCATCCGCTCCGCCCCTCGCCCCACACCTTTATCCATTAATCATAAGACCTGCGCAGCGGCCGCTCCGCCCCTCGCCCCACACCTTCATCCGTAATTCATTAGACCCGCGCAGCGGTCGCTCCGCCCCTCGCTCCACACCTTCATCCCTATGTCATCAAACTCGCGCAGCGGCCGCTCTGCCCCTCGCCCCACACCTTCATCCGTTATTCATTAGACCTGCGCAGCGGTCGCTCCGCCCCTCGCTTCCCCCATCTTCATCCCTAATTCATCGGACCCGCGCAACGGTCGCTCCGCCCCTCGCTCCCCCCCTTCATCCATATTTCATTAGACCCGCGAGCGGCCGCTCCGCCCCTCGCCCCACACCTTCATATCCCTAATTAATCAGACCCGCGCAACGGTCGCTCCGCCCCTCGCCCCCGCCACCTTCATCCCTATTTCATCATACCCGCGCAGCGGCCGCTCCTCCCCTCGCTCCACATCTTCATCCATTTTTCATCAAACCTGCGCAGCGATCGCTCCGCCCCGCGCCCCACACCTTCATCCCTTTTTCATCATACCCGTGCAGCGGCCGCTCCGCCCCTCGTCCCACACGTTTATCCGTAATTCATTAGACCTGCGCAGCGGCCGCTTCGCACCTCGCCCCACACCTTCATCCATTAATAAATAGACCTGCGAAGCGGCCGCTCCGCCCCTCGCCCCACACCTTCATGCATTAATCATCAGAGCTGCGCAGCGGTCGCTCCGCCCCTCGCCCCCCCCACCTTCATCCCTATTTCATCAAACTCGCGCAGCGGCCACTCCGCCCCTCGCCCCACATCCCCTCGCCCCTCGCCCTCATCCGTAATTCTTTAGACCCGCGCAACGATCGCTCCGCCCCAGGCCCCCCCCCACCTTCATCCCTAATTCATCGGACCCGCGCCGCGGCCGCTCCGCCCCTCGCCCCATACCTTCAACCGTAATTCATTAGACCCGCGCAGCGGCCGCTCCGCACCCTGCCCCACACCTTCATCCCTATTTCATCATACTCTCGCAGCGGCCGCTCCGCCCCTCGCCCCACACATTCATTTGTCATTCATTAGACCCGCGCAGCGGCCGCTCCGCCCCCTGCCCCACACCTTCATCCCTATTTCATTAGACCCGCGCAGCGGCCGCTCCGCCCCTCGCCCCACACCTTTATCCATAATTTATTAGATCCGCGCAGCGGTCGCTCCGCCCCTCGCCCCCCACCTTCATCCCTATTTCATCATATTCGCACAGCGGCCGCTCCGCCCCTCGCTCCACACCTTCATCCATTTTTCATCTGAGCTGCGCAGCGATCGCTCCGCCCCGCGCACCACACCTTCATCCCTTTCATACCCTCGCAGCGGCCGCTCCGTTCCGCCCCTCGGCCCACACCTTCATCCGTATTTCATTCGACCCGCGCAGCATCCGCTCCGCCCCTCGCCCCGCACCTTTATCCATTAATCATAAGACCTGCGCAGCGGCCGCTCCGCCCCTCGCCCCACACCTTCATCCGTAATTCATTAGACCCGCGCAGCGGTCGCTCCGCCCCTCGCTCCACACCTTCATCCATTAATAAATAGACCTGCGAAGCGGCCGCTCCGCCCCTCGCCCCACACCTTCATGCATTAATCATTAGAGCTGCGCAGCGGTCGCTCCGCCCTTCGCCCCCCCCCCCCACCTTCATCCCTAATTCATCGGACCCGCGCCGCGGCCGCTCCGCCCCTCGCCCCACACCTTCATCCGTAATTCATCATACTCTCGCAGCGGCCGCTCCGCACCCTGCCCCACACCTTCATCCCTATTTCATCATACTCTCGCAGCGGCCGCTCCGCCCCTCGCCCCACACCTTCATCCGTAATTCATTAGACCTGCGCAGCGGCCGCTCCGCCCCTCGCCCCACACCTTTATCCCTATTTCAACAAACTTGCGCAGCGGCCGCTCCGCCCCTCGCCCCACACCTTCATCCATAATTTATTAGATCCGCGCAGCGGTCGCTCCGCCCCTCGCCCCCCACCTTCATCCCTATTTCATCAAACTCGCGCAGCGGCCACTCCGCCCCTCGCCCCACATCCCCTCGCCCCTCGCCCTCATCCGTAATTATTTAGACCCGCGCAATGATCGCTCCGCCCCTCGCCCCCCCCCCACCTTCATCCCTAATTCATCGGACCCGCGCCGCGGCCGCTCCGCCCCTCGCCCCACACCTTCATCCATAATTTATATGATCCGCGCAGCGGCCGCTCCGCACCCTGCCCCACACCTTCATCCCTATTTCATCATACTCTCGCAGCGGCCGCTCCGCCCCTCGCCCCACACCTTCATCCGTAATTCATTAGACCTGCGCAGCGGCCGCTCCGCCCCTCGCCCCACACCTTCATCCCTATTTCATCAAACTTGCGCAGCGGCCGCTCCGCCCCTCGCCCCACACCTTCATCCATAATTTATTAGATCCGCGCAGCGGTCGCTCCGCCCCTCGCCCCCCACCTTCATCCCTATTTCATCATATTCGCACAGCGGCCGCTCCGCCCCTCGCCCCACACCTTCATCCCTATTTCATCTGAGCTGCGCAGCGATCGCTCCGCCCCGCGCACCACACCTTCATCCCTTTCATACCCTCGCAGCGGCCGCTCCGTTCCGCCCCTCGGCCCACACCTTCATCCGTATTTCATTCGACCCGCGCAGCATCCGCTCCGCCCCTCGCCCCACACCTTTATCCATTAATCATAAGACCTGCGCAGCGGCCGCTCCGCCCCTCGCCCCACACCTTCATCCGTAATTCATTAGACCCGCGCAGCGGTCGCTCCGCCCCTCGCTCCACACCTTCATCCCTATGTCATCAAACTCGCGCAGCGGCCGCTCTGCCCCTCGCCCCACACCTTCATCCGTTATTCATTAGACCTGCGCAGCGGTCGCTCCGCCCCTCGCTTCCCCCATCTTCATCCCTAATTCATCGGACCCGCGCAACGGTCGCTCCGCCCCTCGCTCCCCCCCTTCATCCATATTTTATTAGACCCGCGAGCGGCCGCTCCGCCCCTCGCCCCACACCTTCATATCCCTAATTAATCAGACCCGCGCAACGGTCGCTCCGCCCCTCGCCCCCGCCACCTTCATCCCTATTTCACCATACCCGCGCAGCGGTCGCTCCGCCCCTCGCTCCACATCTTCATCCATTTTTCATCAAACCTGCGCAGCGATCGCTCCGCCCCGCGCCCCACACCTTCATCCCTTTTTCATCATACCCGCGCAGCGGCCGCTCCGCCCCTCGTCCCACACGTTTATCCGTAATTCATTAGACCTGCGCAGCGGCCGCTTCGCACCTCGCCCCACACCTTCATCCATTAATAAATAGACCTGCGAAGCGGCCGCTCCGCCCCTCGCCCCACACCTTCATGCATTAATCATCAGAGCTGCGCAGCGGTCGCTCCGCCCCTCGCCCCCCCCACCTTCATCCCTATTTCATCAAACTCGCGCAGCGGCCACTCCGCCCCTCGCCCCACATCCCCTCGCCCCTCGCCCTCATCCGTAATTCTTTAGACCCGCGCAACGATCGCTCCGCCCCAGGCCCCCCCCCACCTTCATCCCTAATTCATCGGACCCGCGCCGCGGCCGCTCCGCCCCTCGCCCCATACCTTCAACCGTAATTCATTAGACCCGCGCAGCGGCCGCTCCGCCCCTCGCCCCACACATTCATTTGTCATTCATTAGACCCGCGCAGCGGCCGCTCCGCCCCCTGCCCCACACCTTCATCCCTATTTCATTAGACCCGCGCAGCGGCCGCTCCGCCCCTCGCCCCACACCTTCATCCATAATTTATTAGATCCGCGCAGCGGTCGCTCCGCCCCTCGCCCCCCACCTTCATCCCTATTTCATCATATTCGCACAGCGGCCGCTCCGCCCCTCGCCCCACACCTTCATCCATTATTCATCTGAGCTGCACAGCGATCGCTCCGCCCCGCGCACCACACCTTCATCCCTTTCATACCCTCGCAGCGGCCGCTCCGTTCCGCCCCTCGGCCCACACCTTCATCCGTATTTCATTCGACCCGCGCAGCATCCGCTCCGCCCCTCGCCCCGCACCTTTATCCATTAATCATAAGACCTGCGCAGCGGCCGCTCCGCCCCTCGCCCCACACCTTCATCCGTAATTCATTAGACCCGCGCAGCGGTCGCTCCGCCCCTCGCTCCACACCTTCATCCATTAATAAATAGACCTGCGAAGCGGCCGCTCCGCCCCTCGCCCCACACCTTCATGCATTAATCATTAGAGCTGCGCAGCGGTCGCTCCGCCCCTCGCCCCCCCCCACCTTCATCCCTAATTCATCGGACCCGCGCCGCGGCCGCTCCGCCCCTCGCCCCACACCTTCATCCGTAATTCATCATACTCTCGCAGCGGCCGCTCCGCCCCTCGCCCCACACATTCATTTGTCATTCATTAGACCCGCGCAGCGGCCGCTCCGCCCCCTGCCCCACACCTTCATCCCTATTTCATTAGACCCGCTCAGCGGTCGCTCCGCCCCTCGCCCCACACCTTCATCCCTATTTCATTAAACTTGCGCAGCGGCCGCTCCGCCCCTCGCCCCACACCTTCATCCATAATTTATTAGATCCGCGCAGCGGTCGCTCCGCCCCTCGCCCCCCACCTTCATCCCTATTTCATCATATTCGCTCAGCGGCCGCTCCGCCCCTCGCCCCACACCTTCATCCATTATTCATCTGAGCTGCACAGCGATCGCTCCGCCCCGCGCACCACACCTTCATCCCTTTCATACCCTCGCAGCGGCCGCTCCGTTCCGCCCCTCGGCCCACACCTTCATCCGTATTTCATTCGACCCGCGCAGCATCCGCTCCGCCCCTCGCCCCGCACCTTTATCCATTAATCATAAGACCTGCGCAACGGCCGCTCCGCCCCTCGCCCCACACCTTCATCCGTAATTCATTAGACCCGCGCAGCGGTCGCTCCGCCCCTCGCTCCACACCTTCATCCATTAATAAATAGACCTGCGAAGCGGCCGCTCCGCCCCTCGCCCCACACCTTCATGCATTAATCATTAGAGCTGCGCAGCGGTCGCTCCGCCCCTCGCCCCCCCCCACCTTCATCCCTAATTCATCGGACCCGCGCCGCGGCCGCTCCGCCCCTCGCCCCACACCTTCATCCGTAATTCATCATACTCTCGCAGCGGCCGCTCCGCACCCTGCCCCACACCTTCATTCCTATTTCATCATACTCTCGCAGCGGCCGCTCCGCCCCTCGCCCCACACCTTCATCCGTAATTCATTAGACCTGCGCAGCGGCCGCTCCGCCCCTCGCCCCACACCTTCATCCCTATTTCATCAAACTTGCGCAGCGGCCGCTCCGCCCCTCGCCCCACACCTTCATCCATAATTTATTAGATCCGCGCAGCGGTCGCTCCGCCCCTCGCCCCCCACCTTCATCCCTATTTCATCATATTCGCACAGCGGCCGCTCCGCCCCTCGCCCCACACCTTCATCCATTATTCATCTGAGCTGCGCAGCGATCGCTCCGCCCCGCACACCACACCTTCATCCCTTTCATACCCTCGCAGCGGCCGCTCCGTTCCGCCCCTCGGCCCACACCTTCATCCGTATTTCATTCGACCCGCGCAGCATCCGCTCCGCCCCTCGCCCCACACCTTTATCCATTAATCATAAGACCTGCGCAGCGGCCGCTCCGCCCCTCGCCCCACACCTTCATCCGTAATTCATTAGACCCGCGCAGCGGTCGCTCCGCCCCTCGCTCCACACCTTCATCCCTATGTCATCAAACTCGCGCAGCGGCCGCTCTGCCCCTCGCCCCACACCTTCATCCGTTATTCATTAGACCTGCGCAGCGGTCGCTCCGCCCCTCGCTTCCCCCATCTTCATCCCTAATTCATCGGACCCGCGCAACGGTCGCTCCGCCCCTCGCTCCCCCCCTTCATCCATATTTTATTAGACCCGCGAGCGGCCGCTCCGCCCCTCGCCCCACGCCATCATCCATTAATCATCAGAGCTGCGCAGCGGTCGCTCCGCCCCCCGCCCCACACCTTCATCCCTATTTCATCATACCCTCGCAGCGGCCGCTCCTCCCCTCGCCCCACACCTTCATCCGTAATTCATTAGACCCGCGCCGCGGTCGCTCCGCCCCTCGCCCCCCCCCCCCCCCCCCCCCCCCACCTTCATCCCTAATTCATCGGACCCGCGCCGTGGCCGCTCCGCCTCTCGCCCCGCACCTTCATATCCCTAATTAATCAGACCCGCGCAACGGTCGCTCCGCCCCTCGCCCCCGCCACCTTCATCCCTAATTAATCAGACCCGCGCAACGGCCGCTCCGCCCCTCGCTCCACATCTTCATCCATTTTTCATCAAACCTGCGCAGCGATCGCTCCGCCCCGCGCCCCACACCTTCATCCCTTTTTCATCATACCCGCGCAGCGGCCGCTCCGCCCCTCGTCCCACACGTTTATCCGTAATTCATTAGACCTGCGCAGCGGCCGCTTCGCACCTCGCCCCACACCTTCATCCATTAATAAATAGACCTGCGAAGCGGCCGCTCCGCCCCTCGCCCCACACCTTCATGCATTAATCATCAGAGCTGCGCAGCGGTCGCTCCGCCCCTCGCCCCCCCCACCTTCATCCCTATTTCATCAAACTCGCGCAGCGGCCACTCCGCCCCTCGCCCCACATCCCCTCGCCCCTCGCCCTCATCCGTAATTCTTTAGACCCGCGCAACGATCGCTCCGCCCCAGGCCCCCCCCCACCTTCATCCCTAATTCATCGGACCCGCGCCGCGGCCGCTCCGCCCCTCGCCCCATACCTTCAACCGTAATTCATTAGACCCGCGCAGCGGCCGCTCCGCACCCTGCCCCACACCTTCATCCCTATTTCATCATACTCTCGCAGCGGCCGCTCCGCCCCTCGCCCCACACCTTCATTTGTCATTCATTAGACCCGCGCAGCGGCCGCTCCGCCCCCTGCCCCACACCTTCATCCCTATTTCATTAGACCCGCTCAGCGGTCGCTCCGCCCCTCGCCCCACACCTTCATCCCTATTTCATTAAACTTGCGCAGCGGCCGCTCCGCCCCTCGCCCCACACCTTCATCCATAATTTATTAGATCCGCGCAGCGGTCGCTCCGCCCCTCGCCCCCCACCTTCATCCCTATTTCATCATATTCGCACAGCGGCCGCTCCGCCCCTCGCCCCACACCTTCATCCATTATTCATCTGAGCTGCACAGCGATCGCTCCGCCCCGCGCACCACACCTTCATCCCTTTCATACCCTCGCAGCGGCCGCTCCGTTCCGCCCCTCGGCCCACACCTTCATCCGTATTTCATTCGACCCGCGCAGCATCCGCTCCGCCCCTCGCCCCGCACCTTTATCCATTAATCATAAGACCTGCGCAGCGGCCGCTCCGCCCCTCGCCCCACACCTTCATCCGTAATTCATTAGACCCGCGCAGCGGTCGCTCCGCCCCTCGCTCCACACCTTCATCCATTAATAAATAGACCTGCGAAGCGGCCGCTCCGCCCCTCGCCCCACACCTTCATGCATTAATCATTAGAGCTGCGCAGCGGTCGCTCCGCCCCTCGCCCCCCCCCACCTTCATCCCTAATTCATCGGACCCGCGCCGCGGCCGCTCCGCCCCTCGCCCCACACCTTCATCCGTAATTCATCATACTCTCGCAGCGGCCGCTCCGCACCCTGCCCCACACCTTCATCCCTATTTCATCATACTCTCGCAGCGGCCGCTCCGCCCCTCGCCCCACACCTTCATCCGTAATTCATTAGACCTGCGCAGCGGCCGCTCCGCCCCTCGCCCCACACCTTCATCCCTATTTCATCAAACTTGCGCAGCGGCCGCTCCGCCCCTCGCCCCACACCTTCATCCATAATTTATTAGATCCGCGCAGCGGTCGCTCCGCCCCTCGCCCCCCACCTTCATCCCTATTTCATCATATTCGCACAGCGGCCGCTCCGCCCCTCGCCCCACACCTTCATCCATTATTCATCTGAGCTGCGCAGCGATCGCTCCGCCCCGCACACCACACCTTCATCCCTTTCATACCCTCGCAGCGGCCGCTCCGTTCCGCCCCTCGGCCCACACCTTCATCCGTATTTCATTCGACCCGCGCAGCATCCGCTCCGCCCCTCGCCCCACACCTTTATCCATTAATCATAAGACCTGCGCAGCGGCCGCTCCGCCCCTCGCCCCACACCTTCATCCGTAATTCATTAGACCCGCGCAGCGGTCGCTCCGCCCCTCGCTCCACACCTTCATCCCTATGTCATCAAACTCGCGCAGCGGCCGCTCTGCCCCTCGCCCCACACCTTCATCCGTTTTTCATTAGACTTGCGCAGCGGTCGCTCCGCCCCTCGCTTCCCCCATCTTCATCCCTAATTCATCGGACCCGCGCAACGGTCGCTCCGCCCCTCGCTCCCCCCCTTCATCCATATTTTATTAGACCCGCGAGCGGCCGCTCCGCCCCTCGCCCCACGCCATCATCCATTAATCATCAGAGCTGCGCAGCGGTCGCTCCGCCCCCCGCCCCACACCTTCATCCCTATTTCATCATACCCTCGCAGCGGCCGCTCCTCCCCTCGCCCCACACCTTCATCCGTAATTCATTAGACCCGCGCCGCGGTCGCTCCGCCCCTCGCCCCCCCCCCCCCCCCCCCCCCCCCCCCACCTTCATCCCTAATTCATCGGACCCGCGCCGTGGCCGCTCCGCCTCTCGCCCCGCACCTTCATATCCCTAATTAATCAGACCCGCGCAGCGGCCGCTCCGCCCCTCGTCCCACACGTTTATCCGTAATTCATTAGACCTGCGCAGCGGCCGCTTCGCACCTCGCCCCACACCTTCATCCATTAATAAATAGACCTGCGAAGCGGCCGCTCCGCCCCTCGCCCCACACCTTCATGCATTAATCATCAGAGCTGCGCAGCGGTCGCTCCGCCCCTCGCCCCCCCCACCTTCATCCCTATTTCATCAAACTCGCGCAGCGGCCACTCCGCCCCTCGCCCCACATCCCCTCGCCCCTCGCCCTCATCCGTAATTCTTTAGACCCGCGCAACGATCGCTCCGCCCCAGGCCCCCCCCCACCTTCATCCCTAATTCATCGGACCCGCGCCGCGGCCGCTCCGCCCCTCGCCCCATACCTTCAACCGTAATTCATTAGACCCGCGCAGCGGCCGCTCCGCACCCTGCCCCACACCTTCATCCCTATTTCATCATACTCTCGCAGCGGCCGCTCCGCCCCTCGCCCCACACCTTCATTTGTCATTCATTAGACCCGCGCAGCGGCCGCTCCGCCCCCTGCCCCACACCTTCATCCCTATTTCATTAGACCCGCTCAGCGGTCGCTCCGCCCCTCGCCCCACACCTTCATCCCTATTTCATTAAACTTGCGCAGCGGCCGCTCCGCCCCTCGCCCCACACCTTCATCCATAATTTATTAGATCCGCGCAGCGGTCGCTCCGCCCCTCGCCCCCCACCTTCATCCCTATTTCATAATACTCTCGCAGCGGCCGCTCCGCCCCTCGCCCCACACCTTCATCCGTAATTCATCTGAGCTGCGCAGCGATCGCTCCGCCCCGCGCACCACACCTTCATCCCTTTCATACCCTCGCAGCGGCCGCTCCGTTCCGCCCCTCGGCCCACACCTTCATCCGTATTTCATTCGACCCGCGCAGCATCCGCTCCGCCCCTCGCCCCACACCTTTATCCATTAATCATAAGACCTGCGCAGCGGCCGCTCCGCCCCTCGCCCCACACCTTCATCCGTAATTCATTAGACCCGCGCAGCGGTCGCTCCGCCCCTCGCTCCACACCTTCATCCCTATTTCATCAAACTCGCGCAGCGGCCGCTCTGCCCCTCGCCCCACACCTTCATCCGTTATTCATTAGACATGCGCAGCGGTCGCTCCGCCCCTCGCTTCCCCCATCTTCATCCCTAATTCATCGGACCCGCGCCGCGGCCGCTCCGCCTCTCGCTTCGCACCTTCATTCCTAATTCATCACATCCGCGCAACGGTCGCTCCCCCTCTCGCTCCCCCCCTTCATCCATATTTTATTAGACCCGCGAGCGGCCGCTCCACCCCTCGCCCCACACCATCATCCAGTAATCATCAGAGCTGCGCAGCGGTCGCTCCGCCCCGCGCCCCACACCTTCATCCCTATTTCATCATACCCTCGCAGCGGCCGCTCCGCCCCTCGCCCCACACCTTCATCCGTAATTCATTAGACCCGCGCAGCGGTCGCTCCGCCCCTCGCTCCACACCTTCATCCATATTTCATCAAACTCGCGCAGCGGCCGCTCTGCCCCTCGCCCCACACCTTCATCCGTTATTCATTAGACATGCGCAGCGGTCGCTCCGCCCCTCGCTTCCCCCATCTTCATCCCTAATTCATCGGACCCGCGCCGCGGCCGCTCCGCCTCTCGCTTCGCACCTTCATTCCTAATTCATCACATCCGCGCAACGGTCGCTCCCCCTCTCGCTCCCCCCCTTCATCCATATTTTATTAGACCCGCGAGCGGCCGCTCCACCCCTCGCCCCACACCATCATCCATTAATCATCAGAGCTGCGCAGCGGTCGCTCCGCCCCGCGCCCCACACCTTCATCCCTATTTCATCATACCCTCGCAGCGGCCGCTCCGCCCCTCGCCCCCCCCCCCCCCCCCCCCCCCCACCTTCATCCCTAATTCATCGGACCCGCGCCGTGGCCGCTCCGCCTCTCGCCCCGCACCTTCATATCCCTAATTAATCAGACCCGCGCAACGGTCGCTCCGCCCCTCGCCCCCGCCACCTTCATCCCTATTTCATCAGACCCGCGAGCGGTCGCTCCGCCCCTCGCCCCACACCTTCATTCCTAATTCATCAAATCCGCGCAGCGGTCGCTCCGCCCCTCGCCCCACATCTTCACCCATCAACTTATAGCCCAGCGCAGCGGTCGCTCCACCCCTCGCCCAACACATTTATCAATAAACCCATATATAGCCTAGCGCAGCGGTCGCTTCGTTCCTCGCCCCCCACATTCATCCCTAATTCATCGGACCCGCGCCGCAGTCGCTCCGCCCCTCGCCCCACATCTTCATCCATCAACCCATAGCGCCCAGCGCAACAGTCGCTCCACCCCTCGCCCCACACCTTCATCCCTATTTCATCAGACCCGCGCAGCGGTCGCCCCGCCCCTCGCTACGCACCTTCATTAGTGAGCCCATAATCCCGCGCAGCGGCTGCTCCGCGCCTTGCCCCACACCTTTATTCTTAAACACAAAGCCCCGCGCAACGGCCGCTGCGCTCCTAGGCCAACTACCTTCATCCCTATAATCCACCACACGTGCGCAGGGGCCGCTCTGCCCCTCGCCCCGCACCTTCATTCATTAACCCATAGCCCAGCGCATCGGCCGCTCCGCCACCTGCCCCACACCTTTCTCCATAAATCATTAGACTTGCGCGGCAGCCGCTCCGCCCCTAGCCCTACACATTTCTTTATAAACACAAAGCCCCGCGCAACGGCCGCTCCGCTCCTAGGCCAACTACCTTCATCCCTAAACCAACATACCCGCTCAACGACCCCTCCGCCCATACCCTCACAGCTTCATCCCCAAACCAACAACCCCGCGCAGCGGCCGCTCCGCCCTTGCCCCTTTCAGCATCATCCACACATCTACAGCCTCGCACATGGGCCGATCCATCCATAATATAGTCCCAACATTTCGACCCACCACCCCTGTTAGGGTTACCACCATAACCCTACCTGCATACCTATATCCGCACACCTATACAATCATACTCGTACCACTCACTTCCTTATATTAACGCAACTACTACATACAACTAAGCTGCCGATCCGCCCACACACATATGCCGCGTGCTTGCCACACGTCATGCCCTCGTCAGCCGTTATGCCCCGATGACTCCCTGATGACTCCAAGCCTAGATTGCATATCCAAGCCTAATGCATGCATGCGAACGGCTGCCAAGCCGATAGTTGTATAAAGCCGTGTACACCTCGGTACACTGTAACAAGATCCTTTGCTGCAAACCTTTTCCTTGTCTATGCTAAAGTCTCTCACCTAAAGCTTACATTGGTTTCGCTGAGCTCTGGTTAAGATCCCCCGCTGCGTTTCCACTGCGCATGCCCGTCCCCCGCCGCGCCTGCCACTGCTGCCGGTCACCCCCCCCCCCCCCCCCCCCCCCCGCCCCCCCCCCCTCCCCGCACCTGCCATCGTGAACGACCAGCCTATCACCGCCGCCGCCGCCGCCGCCGCTAACCAACGAAATACATATCGACACCACCCGGTGGCCCGTGTAATCCGGGCCGAGCTGGCCAAACCCACGACCCGCGCCCTAGCCACGGACATCATCCACGCATCGCCAGTGAACGTCACTTCCCCCCCCCCCCCCCCCCCCCCCCCCCCCCCCCCGGCCGCACGCTCCCCCACGCCGCCACGCATCCCACTGCCACTAACCCTCAGCACTGACCGAATATGACGGCATATGCGATGGATGTCGCCGAACGGGCGACTCCGTCAACAAATGCTCGTCGACGAGCAAGGCACAAAAGTGGCACCAGACATTGGCTGCCAGAAGGCAGCTAAGGGAATTACCTAGCTGAACTCGCACCGCCTTCCCGGTTAACGACGGTTTGGGGCCAGCCTAGATTTGATTTCGAATTGAAAACCAATCGATAATCTGTCTGACTGGCCGTATTGTTCCCCATTCCCGAGACTATGCCTGTTGGCTTGCCCCCAGTGAACGAGCTAACTCCTGAGAGCGCGGCCGAGCCCTGCGTGCCGGTGTCTGCGCATGACGGGGCCTCCTCTTCAGGCCCGTTGCCTGTCGAGTCGACACACTCGTTGCCCTCGCACGAGCTGTGCCGGTTCCTGCTAGCATCTGCCTGCTTTGCCATCCCAGCTGACACAGCTGCTGCCACATGTTATCCGCAATAGCGAAACATGCTGCTACCCGAAAATATTGCCGACCCCCCTCCCCTGGCCCGGCACTGACAAAAACCCAAACCTGCCTGGCCAACTGCCTGCCACCACTGCTTCAGTCATCGTGACGACCCCACTTGCATCCGCCTATACCCGTAGTTATTATTAATTAACGACTGGCGACTGACCTATATAACGACTACTGGTGTGAATTACAAAGAGGGCACTGACCGAACGACTACTGGTAGCGACTACAGTTCGCTTATCGTTAAATGTTTTTCTTCTGCGTTACCACGGCCTATCCGAGTTTTTGTACGTGCGATAGTCACTCTACTACATCGGATATCGGCCATACTGTGTTTATTCACCTCCAACATTACGCATTTGCGCCATGTATGATAAATTAGGATTCGTGGTATACTACTGTTCATCAGTCATAGTATCGAGGAAATCGCGCCTTAACATACCCAGCATAATTAAAATATACTGGGGATTACAGCCACATGCCTGTCACATGCCATAAGTATCTTCCCCCGCTACAAATACAGGTAAGGATTAGCGACTACTAGTCGCTAACTGTAGCGAGTAGCGCCTAGCGAGTTGAGTTACCTCGGGAAGTCCTAGCGCCCCATCCAGTTCAAAACCGCCTCATCCCCTGTTACCCTGAAGACGCATATTTCGGCCACATCGCCACATCTGCCACTGACAACCTGCCTATGCCACCGACCAACTGGGTCGTCGATGCTTATCTTGCGGACAGCACTGTCGATACGCAGGCGACCACCGCGCACAGCCACAGTATGCGGTCTGAACACGTCAAGGCTCTTGAGCTTGAGCCTGAAGGTAAGACACATGTGCCTAGTAGTATTGCCATCAGCCCCGCTATGCAATCGAAAAACGCTTCGTAACGACCTCTACGTCCGATAATGATTTTATACTACTATCAGGCATACTAATTTACTACTATCAGGCACTGCTAAAACACACATTACCCGACCGTCCACACTGTTTTATAAAATGCTGTTAAACTCCGGCGGTGCGACACACTGTTTTGTAAATAACGCCGAGAGGCCCGCCTGCCCGCAAATATTCAATGATACTGGTATACCGGTACATGTACCGCGCCACTGGAAAATTATCAAATTATCCCGTATATACAGCCCTACACGTTACTACTGTACGGATGCCCGCCGCGGCCGTATTACGCCTTTAGCGTCTGAGTCCTGCACATTTCAGTTGCACATTTGTAGCAGAGGTTAGTTTGACCAACTTGCAGAATAATTTCAACGTGTTCTCGTGTGTCATTTCTCATAATCACTACCTAGCCAATAGCTAAACTGCCGGCACCCAAATTACGCTTCCCGGCGGCCACACTGTCACCTATATCCGGCCGAACCCCGCTCTATTGATACACATGCCAACACCATTGATGCGATATACATGCCAACACCATGGCTTTACAAGGATCCCTGTGATGTCTTCTCTTACGCCGTAATTCGTGAGTGCGACGCAACGGACGCACTGTTGCTCAATCAATTAAATCGCGATTTTTCCGTTGTTACCACCCAGTGATCTATTCTGCTCATTATGTACTATAACGAATTGAAATCTTTATACTTAAACATATAAACAAGCATGCCAGCCGTTGAAATTCCCTTCAAGCGATAGCGCCCCGGCTTCAACTTCGAAATGCCATTGCTCTAAGATGCCCACCTACCGCCGGCAAAACACATTGCCACTCAGCACCTGCCGAATCAGAAAAAAACACACAACGCAATTAAGCGCCCTTTTAGACACAGAATTTATTGGGTAATTGCCTCCGCGCCTTATGCTGCACTTATCCTATTTGTCCGAACATGCAATGCTGGCATGCGCATTTGCATTGACTCCCGACATATATATATATATATATATATATATATATATATATATATATATATATATATATATATATAACGCCGAATAAGATTCCCATTACCACACGCCACCATGCTCACAGTAGATATGCTATCCGGCTATATTGTATATATTCCGCCCTCGACAGAGTTTTAGGCTAACACCATCCTGCAATCAAACATATACGGATGTCCACACAGTATCGTTCAAAACTCAGTTCGGTCTTTTCGAATTCCAGGTCATGACATTTGGACCGTCCAATAGCCCATCGGCGATTCCACGCTTGATGCTGGGTAACGTTATTTTGCATCCGCATAACACCGCGTTTATTCCTGTCTAGTTTGACAACGTTTTGGTATTGGTATCTCCCTCAATGAACACTACATACACCTGAAAACCACACTTGTTTTGCTTGCCAAACATCACATGCTGCTGCAACTGCCTTAACCAACAAGAATAGTTGGGCCATTACATAGACAACGGGGCACGCGCCCTTCTAAACATTGTGGCCATTCGCAATTGACCCCCGCCCCACAATTAACGTTATTATTTTTTGAATACGGCAGTTTATATCGTAAGGATGGAATGAATATACATACTATCGCATGACCACACCCCTTTCATAATATTTGTGGCTTACCTTTTACGCACTTACAGAAAATATATATGCTTATGCATACGCCGTAACCGCTATCTTACTTTAGGAAACTGCAAAGGGACACTTCCGACGGCACTGCGCCTATAATACCAAAGTTTCAGGATATACCCACGCCAAGTACGGCACCTATGCCCAGTAAGAACTTTTTCGCATTAATACGCTTTGACAATATGACGCTGCTTTATACAAAATGGTTCTTAGATCACGCTCAGACCACACTATGCATACCACTCTCCGTCACCTGCCCGCCCAAGCCGCCGTCACTCACTACCATACCTAGCAAACCACTGACCCCCGCCCACACCTGGAAGCCCGTGCTCGACATATTATATTGCAATAAAAAGCTCTTAGAATGAGGCCGATGCCCGGTCTCGTCGTCCGGATTTACGCCAATACTTAACAAAAAACGACATTCAACTTCTTGACACAGACCTACCATTCAACACGTTGCCTGATCTTCTCTCGTATTCACCATGCACTACTTCCACCTTCAAGTGAATCCCAAATTGATAATTGGCCATTCGCCACAACTATACCACCGAAGCAAACTACGACTATTGTAACCGTATTCGCAATCACGTAATAGAATTCCAGCAACGGGTTATGCTGGATAGTATATATGCCTGCCCGCCTCGGACAAATCTTGTCTTGATTATTTTGGTCATTCCGGAAGTACTGTACCCACGCTGCCGGCCACCTTGCTTGATGCCGCACTACTATTTGGAAAACATATGGTGACCCATTATGCGCAAGAGGGCTTGCCCACAGACTTGCCTACCTGCCAACCTGCGATAATTTTCATAACAACCTATAGGCCCCGTGTCTCCCGTACATCCACACATCTGCCCCTAGGTATTTTTTCCCATAAAATTTGTTATCACTGGCCTGCCGCCCTCTGCGAAATATCTTTGCCGCTACACCCACACTTGTATACACATTTACAATACAAACCCACTTCATCCCTTGTCGTATTTACCTAGACGCTCCTCGGCTTGTGCGTTTTCTTATTTACAATATTTTCCGCCCCCACGACCTTTGTCGCATAATAATGGAAGACCGCACTCCCCGCTTCACCTCGGTTATGACAAAACATGATCCGCTCGTGCTCGTTACATAATGACGCCTGGCCAAATAACTTATCCCTCGTCGGTTTCTACCAATCCGCAACTACATGCACTCCGCTTGACGCCCGCTACGGCACAAACCCACTCACACCCGCTAACTTCTTATAACAACACGTGGACTCTGCGGATTACATCGACATCGCCAAAATACCAGATGCAGAAATACATAACTAAAAGTTAGAACTCGCCAATCCCTGAGTATTAAGCATATGTAGCATATGCCAACCGTTAAACTCGCCCCAATACAGCCTGGATATCAACGTCACACATATTGCTTCGCAGTCAGCTTGTCAAATTCCGCCTGCCAACTCCGCTTGCCTTTTGCTATGGCAACGTCACACATATTGCTTTGCAGTCATCTTGCCAAGTCCGCCTGCCAACTCCTGCCAACTCCGCTTGCCTTTTACTATGCACTGCCATCCCGTATTCCACGATTCCTGGGGGCCATATGCTAACCTGAAATTTCGTAGTGATATGCTCCATGGTTATGCCCGACACAATCTTGTCCCTGTGGTTATGCTTACGCACACTGATCATCGTGCCCTGTCCGCCGAATACCCCGCCCGCTTCCCTTGCGTATCCCATGGGTCTACTTTTTGGGGGCCGGGATGGAATGTTAGGGTTACCACCATAACCCTACCTGCATACCTATATATCCGCACACCTATACAGTCATACTCGTACCACTCACTTCCTTATATTAAACGCAACTACTACATGCAACTAAGCTGCTGATCCGCCCACACACATATGCCGCGTGCTTGCCACACGTCATGCCCTCGTCAGCCGTTATGCCCCGATGACTCCCTGATGACTCCAAGCCTAGATTGCATATCCAAGCCTAATGCCTGCATGCGAACGGCTGCCAAGCCGATAGTTGTATAAAGCCGTGTACACCTCGGTACACTGTAACAAGATCCTTTGCTGCAAACCTCTTCCTTGTCTATGCTAAAGTCTCTCACCTAAAGCTTACAGCGCCTGTCCCCCTCTGGCAGTTTGGCATATGCTTGGAAGCCGTATACTTTGCATCCATGGGCGGTCAGAGACAATGGCGCTGCCCCTTGGTCAACAGGGTGACGGGAATTCCACCCGCCGGGCCATTGGCGTGTGAGTATCGCCGGCACTTGAGCCAGTTAGCAGTATATGATGCCGGTGGTCCATATGCGGCTGGGCAGCGACATTTCATGCATCATGGTGCATGCTCAATCCCGCAGCGTGCGCCATGGTCGCTCCACTTTGCCGTGCTGATGGCGATGGTAAGGCGCGGTCCATTCTATTTTGCCGCCGAAACCCCCAATGATGTCATCCATCTCAATTCTGACCCGTGGGGCAAATTGCTGCCCACTTCTACGACTTCTCACTTTCCAGCCGGCCCTTAACACCGGGCGTAGTACTGCGTATGTACTAAATCCGGGCGAGCCAGCGCGGCTACTAGTGCTGATAGTGTTGTAGTTCTGTGAAATAATGGTGGACCGACCGACGACCGGACGACCCACCACCAAGCCAACTGCCGGCCAGCGCCCACAGAGGCGAAAAGAGCATGCTCCACAGGAGATCATCACAACAGCCAACATGGACATCAACAAACCCGAGGAGCAACACAACGCCGCGGTCGGCGCCACTCTCGATGCGCCTCGCGGCGGCATGACCCAGTACCCCAGCAAGATCCGAATAGCGATCGCCGCGAAAAAAAATCGTATGCACCCGACTCCCATCAGTTGCCCGCCCCATGCCAACTGCCGGCCAGCGCCCATAGATGCGGGACGAGCAGCCTCCACATGAGACCATCACTACAACCACCATGGACATCTCCAGACCCGAGGAGCAACATGAGGCCGCGGTCGGCGCCACTCTCGATGGCATTCACTACCAATAATCCCCCAAGATCCGAACAATAACGGACCATTACCGCGAAAACATCGTGGGCACCCGACTCCCCGCCGCCTTCTCCGCGTTTGGAACCGCCAATCCCGCCAGCCCCCAATCGACCCCCCCCCCCCCCCCCCCCCCCCGCTGGTGCTGACGGTGCCGCACGAGTCGCCATGCTAACTATCGATATGATGACCCGCAACCGTGCGAAGGGGGTCGACCTGCGCCGCAGCTGTATGCTTTTGAACCCGATCCGTACCCTCGGCCCCAAGCTCGGGGTACGCACATCAACTCACGACGTCCGGGAGGTGACCCGGCGCGCCCCTATGCCAGCTGTTGTCTGTCCGGCAGGGATGAGCAGAGCTAGACTTACCACTAACACAGGATCCGACTCGAAAATCGTCGCAGCCAGTACCATGCACCTACATGGGCGGGAGAAGATGCGACTATTCACCAACCGGCGCCGACTACAACCAACAAGACGGCGATGCACTACAGCCAGCTCCCCCGGGAGCTCCTGCCACCACCAACTAACCAGCTACGAGCGCCCCCCCCCCCCCCCCCCCCCCCCGGCCGCGGCATCCCCATAAAGACACGGATGAACGACGACGACCCGCTACCATGAGTCGACCAGCCGGCAACAAGCGTCGATCTAGCCCCGCACCCCGAGCCGGCTCCACCGGCCGCAGCCAAAGCCCCCACCGCGACAGGAGAGGTCTCGGAGGCCACGGCCCCCCTCGAGCATACCCACACAACTAGTACACCAGCCCAGGCGTCCCGCCTGGCCCAGCTTGCGGCCGAGGCCAACCGCCTGCGTCGCCCCCGCGCCGGACGATCCCCATGCAGCCGCAAGTGGGCCGTCTGTTGATATTCTCCGCCGGCAAGGCGCCCGACGCACTACGCCCGCGACTATCAGCGCCCCAACCCAAGAACTACGGACGTTTTTAGCCAATACGCCCGGAATGCATGTTTTCAAATTTACCCGCACTTTGTCCCCGGAAGTATTATAGACGGTGTATCGCCCGACCCGCGGGCTTGGTACGTGCACCCGACGAAGTCATCATGCCATTAAAGGCAGTACATTGTGCCAAAATATTAGAGATGGAGGGCGTGGTAGCCCCCACCCCACCAACCTAGCCGGCTCAGCGGTACATAAATACTGAGCACCATGCAGCTATTCTGGTTAGCTCCCCTCCCCCATCACACCTCAGTAGCACCAGGCGGGACACCTCAGGCTGCCTTAGCGTGCCTGTTGAGCTCTGGATGGGATGGGTCTGACTTAGGTAGGGACAGCAGGGGGACGCTGCTGTCTTAGCTGTAGCATGCCGGACGGAGGAGGGGCTAGGAAACGTAGGAGGATGGCCGATAGCTTGAGCTGTGAGAACACTTCGTGTTCCCCACTGTGGTTCGAGATAGCAGGTCCTTAGAACTACCCAGTATGAGCGAGTGGATGCAACAGACTAGCGGTTGTGATCAGTTTCAATTTCAATTGCCCCCTTCTGACCAAAAACGGAGAAAGAAATATCGGATGACTTCCTGCATGATTGAGCGCATGGCATTGGCACTGTCACTTTTATGCTTCGGAAAACTTAGCCATCCGAATCCGCTATAGTGACAAATCACACCAAAATGCAATATCGGAATCTCCTTGCGACTGAATGGAATGTGAACGGGTCCAAAACCATCTAGCACGGATAGCAGCTCCGCTCGCATGCCCCATCGAGTTTGCGTGCTGGCCGCTTGTTGTGCTTCGCGGCCGCTGCCTTATTCTTGTGGCACAATTCGCAATGGATGTTTCTTACCGCAGTCGGGAAGTTAGGCACATCGCCCGCTACACCATGGGAGTGTTGCGCCTGCACACCTGCCATGTGCAGATGGCCTAGGCGCGCATGTGCCAGCAGGGCTTGGCATCGTCCAACTCTGACTGGCTAAGCAAAGCAAATAGAGGATGGGTCTTGGTTGGTGATGTTTGTCCATCGTCCAGTAGGTAAAGGCCGTTGAGGGACTTCAGCAATACCAGTCTTGCGTTAGTGGCCATCCATCCCCAGTTAGCGCCGGCTTTAAATTTGCAACCACACTGCCCATGCAGCAGCAGCCATAATTGGCTGAGCAGTCGACTTGCTTCCATTATTTTTGTGGATCATGGCAGAGATGGTGTATACAGTGCCGGCACCCGAATAGTTCGCTGACCCATGATTGTGGCCTCATATATGTTTGGGGCGGAGAGGGGCGTTTGGTGTCGTCTTATGGTGGCATGGCAGCAAGCATGGCCGCGCAGGAGATTAGTGCCGACCTTCACGTGGGCGCTGTCATAACGTAGACGTTCGGTACGCGGGGAAGCTTTCTCGACCCCCCCCCCCCCCCCCCCCCCCCCGCCCGCCTGTGCCCTCCCGGACGTCCCGTTACACGTCCCGTGGGCCCACCGCCGCTCTGTGATAGCCAGCCGTATGTTCCATCCAACATCCAGGTCGTCGGCTCATATTAAAAGCTGCGAAGCTGCCCTCTAGCACATTGATAGTGCTGTCCACCATGCCTTTACCATCGACTGTGGTCCGGACACCGCTGACCGATTCAGCGGATGTAATTAATTCAAGCTCCCCCTTAGCAAAATCTTGCGGATATGCGGTCATTGGTCAATTGCATCCCCCAGTCACTATCCACTGCCCACCTAATGTCAGGAGTGGGGTATACAACATTGGGTTTTTTCATCAGGTAAAAATTCAGTCACAAATGGGGCGAGGGTAGAGGGTGACACCTCCTCGTCCAGATCGGTGGCGTCCGCATGTGATGGGTCCACCTCTTCCTCCGGTTACGGCTCGGGCTGTGCCTCTCCGGAGTCAGCCAGGAGGGCAGTCTTCACTGTGGCATGGCCACCGAATGTGGCGTCCATTGCCGTTTTCTGCGTCCGAATGTGTGCCATCACCATTTGGTCCGATGCCCCGCATGCATGAGACTTGTGATCCTCCGATCCGCAGAAGCCACACCATCGGGCTTGCCATTGCCGAACATGCTTCCAGGTCTGATGCTGCTGCCGGGTTTGCCACCGCCAGCCGAAATTGCGTATGATGTGGCTGTCCCACGGTCAAGGGGCTTACCATGTTCCGTTGGATTGCTAGAATTCTCTTATGAAAGACGACCTCGGAGCAGACCTTCTCAAAGTCCAATGGGCCATGGGAGTCCATGATATTCTCCGCAAGGACAATGAAGCGGGCTGTGGCAGCGACTGGAGTAGAGACAACCATCAACCCCATGACTAGAGCCCCCAACATCCTGTCCCCCAGCTGGGGGATGCCATCTACATAGCCGAGGTGGTCATTCATTGATGTTTGTGATGAGTTTGCGTTTCGCTGAAACAACCTCCTCAATGTTGGTGCATGCAAGCTGCTTAAAGCTG